>CM035167.1:74863926-74877575 GCA_020205615.1 Panax quinquefolius | reverse complement strand
TGAATTATATGATTGCAGCTAAGCCCAAATGAACCGAGGGTCCCAATAGGGAGAAAGGTATAGCTAAGATGGATAAGTAGATTATCTTGTAATAGAATATTATGTTTGTATTAAGTATACTATGATAAACGAAGAATGTAATCGGTTTGAAACCTAGGAAATGATCCATTATTATTGTAATAAGAATGTAGTAAATACACTCATTTTGTTGTCTTTTCAATGGGATGAATGTATATTGACGAGTACCATGTAGCACCATATCTCAAGGCTTGAAAGTACCCAAATTTGGGGGCGTCACCGGTTGGTATCAGAGCATTAGGTTATAAAACTTAAGGGGGGAAGAACCTTAGGCTAATAAACTCGTTAGTAGATGAGAAGTATAAGCGAATGAACTCTAGTAGAATAAGTTAACTAAGTATTGAGGAAACTCAGTACCGAATGATTTAAAAGATGGAAAATAACCCTAAATAAATTAAATGTGATTTGTGCTTATATTATTGTGTATTGTGTATTATATACTAATCAACATGTTATGTGTTATTATAGATGTCCATCGATAGCTACATGTATAGGGATATACACGTAGTGAGTGAAGAGTCAGTAAATAGAGTAGAGCCATTACCAGTGCCAATATCGGCAGTAGCAGTGGTGATAATAGAAGAGTCCGAGCCTGAGAAGGAATTTTCAAAGGAGGACTACTCAGAGGGAGTTATGGGATTGGCATCATACCTAGATATGATGATTGATGTGGAGGAGGATATGGAGGTAACATCGGTTAATATAGTGGTACCTACACTAGAGCCAACACCTCCAGATACAATGAAGGCATTGTATCTATCGGTGCTTGACCGTAACGTGCAACTGGACAATATTGTGTAGAACCAGAAGGAGGAGATTAGTGATTCCCATGAGGCTAAGGAGTCTGCAGAACCAGATTTCGAGATTGAGCATGATGAGAAAGTGCTCATGAAAGATAAGGCCACATGATATAAGAAGGAGGCCATAGAGCTTCGTAGAGCACTAGGTGTTGGGAGAATGCATATTATGATTTAATGTTTTAATGTATATGATCATGATTATTTATAAAGTCCTTCAAGTAATATATGTACAAGGACTTAGTGATAGATCAAATTTGTTAGGTTGATCTAAGCTCTAAACGTATATCATTCTGTAATAGAATGTATAAATAGAAAGATCAAAGCTGTTAGGTTGATCTTGAGATGTAATAGATAGGCTTCGAAGAAATCGGAGTGTATAAATCTGATCAACATTGTTGAAGTCAAGGCAGAAACGTAGAGCTTCAAAAATCGTAGAGTGGTCCCAACATTTGCCGAGCCAACTCAATGATCATAGTGTGCTGAAGGAAACGTGGGGTTTATAAGTCAACGATCGTAGAGTGCTCTTGGAAACATAGAGTTTACGAATCAAGCAAGCAAAGATCGTAGTGTGCAAAGACATAAGATAAATCATAGTGCTCTCGGGTCGACAACATCGGACCGAGTGCACGGGCGAAGCGTCAATCACAAAGATCTAAATCGTGAGTACCACGATTTGAATCGTAGAGTATCATCTATCTTGTGTCAGAAAACGTTGAGCCTCATGATTTGTGTGGAGATAGGTTCCAACATAAGAGGAATGGATTCTAAACGCTGCAGTACTCACCAGTCCCAAAGTCATAAGAAATATCCTTAGTATGCAAGAAAGAAGCGTATTGAAGAAGCTAAGGAAAGTACCATTGGTAAGGGAGAAAACACATTTTCAGGTGTTAGGTGAGAAAGCAAACTGCAGTGTCAGTGGGCTAGAATGCAGTTCAGAAGATGTGCAGAAATGTCTCCATCAAAGATCAAAAAAGTCAAACACATTTAATGCCTCAACGGATGGATCCAACGGATAGTTTTCAAGATCACATATATGCAAATCAAGCGAGATGAGAGAAGTAAGCAAGCATTGAAAAACAACGTGAAAAACTCTCAAATCTCTACTCTACGATCCGAGAATTAGCAAAGCTTGCTCACCTACTCGATTCTTTCTCGAACAAGTGCTTAAACAACAACTGAGTAGCAACCATCAAGAACTCAACATCTATCAATCAACTAAAGAAGAGTACCAAGTCTGCTGGACTTGAAGAGTTCTAAGTGAACTGTAAGAGAGCCAAGTCTGCTGGACTTGAAGAGTTCAAGAGTGAACTAAAGCCAAGTTCTTGAAGAGTTCAAGAGTGAACTAAGAAGTTCTAGAAGGAATTTGTGTGATTCGTGATTTAGAAGTTGTAAAGAGACATCCTTAGTGGATTTCCTACTCGTTGAGTAGAAGAGTGGACTAGGAGCTTTAAGTGCTCTGAACCACTTAAAATGACTATGTCTTTTACGTTCATACTATAAATGCTATATCTGCCATAACTGCTATAACTGACTCACTCTCATAACTCCACTACTTTGCAAAAGAGATTAAAACAAACATAAATTCCGCTAAGTTTTAATCATCATTAACTAACAAGTTTAAAACGAAAAGATTTTTAAATATCTATTTAACCCTACCTTCTAGATAACTATTGTGCCTACTAGGAACTAACAATTGGTATCAGAGAAGGTTCTATTATATACAGCTTACAAGCTTTAGTAGATCCAATAGCGCACGTACCAAGTGAATCTAGGACTGGAGGAGGCAGCAAGCCACCAATGTACAACAAGGATAAATTTGCAAACCGGAAAGTCGAATGCAAGCATACATGGACTCAATAGATGAAGATCTATTTGAGACCATTTTCAAAATGGGCCCTATGTTCCAACAAAGCTTGCACCAACCACCGATTTATCCAAACAGAATACAAATCAAGGTTAAAGAAGAGTGGGCCAGACAACGAGAAGAGAGTCATCCAACTTGACAAAAAGGCCAAAAACATCCTGTTCCAATCTTAGAAGACGATCTGTTTGAAAACGTTGTCAACAAAGAAAATAGCTAAGGAGGTTTGGGAAGCAATCGCTGATCATGCACGAAGGAACCGAAGAAGTTGGAGAAAACAAACAATCACTCTCGACATATAGCGGTATGAGATGTTTGCTCATGTTCAAGGAGAAAACGTGATCGCCACCTATGAGAGATTCAACGTTCGCTTTCAACTCTCTACGAGCATATAGGAAGATCTATCCTAACAAAGATCCGATCATAAAGTTCATGAGAGCCCTACCGAGTGCAAGTGGGATGCCAAACCCACTACTATAAGAGAGTCAAAGAATCTTCACGAGATGAAAGTTCAACAAATATATGGCAATCTCATGACATACTGAACTGAGTGACTCAACGAAACGAAACCCTATCGGAAGGAAGGAAGGAAGGATAAGGGTGTTGCTCTCAAGGCAATCAAGGTGCATCAAAGGTCAACACCGAGATTAACTCGATTATGATGAGGACGATGATGAAGACCTTGCTATCTTTGGTGAAAAGACTAAGAAGGTTCAAATGCGTCAAAGCAAACCCAAAGAAGCCAAAGAAGGTAAGAATTAAAGCGACCAGAGAGCAAATGAATGATCTATGCTACAACTGCAAGAAGCCTGGCCACTTCATTGCCAACTGCAACAAACCTCTAAGAGAAGAACTAAAGAAGAAATCACATGCAAAGAAGGAATACAAAGGCAACAAAAGGCCTCAGAAGAGAGACAAAGGCCTGGTAGCTGGAGGATCGTGGAGTGATTCAGACAATGACTCCAATCCTGACTCCGGAGATGATGAAGAACCACAAATGGCTAATCTGTGCCTAATGGCCAAACATGTAAAGGACAAACAAAACTTCAACATACATGATGTAAGTCTCGATGAGGTATTTGACTTCAACTCACCTGATGTAGACATAAATGATTTAAGAACTGCACTGCATGGCATAACCACTGATCTACATCAATACATGAAGTGGTTCAGAGTTTTGTCTAAGGATCATTCACTTCTTCAAGAGGAGAAGAAGAAAGTTCAAGAAGAGCTTGAAATAGCCCTTCTAAGTACTAATCTTCTCTCCAAGCTTGAGGCTAAGAATGAGACCTTAAAATAGACAAACACACTCAATGCACAAAGAGAGTTTAATCTAACCTCTAAGATTGAGGATCTAGAAAAGACTATCTCTACATGGAACAAATCCTCATCATCCATGGACTCCCTGCTCTCTAGTCAGAGAAGTACATTCGACAGAATAGGCTTAGGCTTTGGGGAATCCATCTCAGAGCCATGTGTGGAAAAGACAAAGGAAACTAGCACTAGTAATGCCTCAAGTTTTAGTAGAAGCATTACCTTTGTGAAATCCTCACAGAAGGAAGAACAAGTTCAACCTTATTCTCATCGCTCCATTCACACTCAAAGGAGTAAAGGATCTCATGCTGGCCTGGGCTTCATAAAAGAGAAGAGTAACCTAACCTCTACTCACCAACCTCGAAGAATCGTAGAGTCAAGCAAGACCAACTCTACGAATCAACTAGGAAGGTACAGTAGAGGTAAGACACACTCATCACTATTTATGAAATCCAAGGACACGTGGAAGAATGAGAATCGGTTTAACAGAAGAACAACTAAAGAACCACACAAGTCCAAATGGAGGATGAATCATCATACACACACACACATGCATGCATCATACTAGATGTTTTATATGCAATAAATATGGTCACAAGGTCGCCAAGTGTTATTATAATTCCATGTATGTAAGACCCAAGATTAAATGATTTGGGTCCCCAAAGGCACTAACAAAGAAGGACCCATGCAAATATGGGTACCAAAATGAAGGTTAAATGTTTTGACAGAAAAAAGAGCTCCACGATCACTACATGGTATCCGGACAATGGATGCTCAAGGCACACGACCGGAACAAAGCCCTTCTATCTAACTACATAGAAAGGAGGGTCCCTCACCATCTTTGGAGACAACGGCTCGGGCAAGACAAGAGGATATGGCTCTGCTGGTAATGGTGCAGATCGTTCAAAGAAAGTAGCATATGTGGAAGGTCTCCAACACAACCTTCTAAGCATCGACCAACTCTCTGCGACAAAAGGTCATCAAGTAACATTCCTCAACAACCAATGTCAAGTTAGAGATTTGAAGACATCTCACAGAAAGCTAACCGGGACAAGAGAAGGAAATGTCTACACAAAGAATCTTGGTCAACTAAGCTCAGACGAGACAATATGTTTTCTAGAAAAAGCATATGAAGAAATGAGCTGACTATGGCACAGACAATTGTCTTACTTAAACTTCAAAAGCATGTCCAAACTGGCATCAAAAGATCTCGTTGCTGGCCTACCTAAGTTTAACTTTGTAAAAGAAAGGCCATGCAATGCCTGTCAGCTTAAAAAGCAAACCAGAAGCTCATTCAAGAGCAAAACTGCAAACTCTATTGACAAGCCCCTACAGTTGCTTCACATGGATCTATTAGGGCCAATCCCAACAACTAGTCTTGGAGGAAAAAGATACTCTCTAGTTATAGTCGATGACTACACCAGATTCACATGGGTATTCTTCCTAACTTCAAAGGATTAACCGAGCTCCCAATTAATCAAGATGTTCAGACTGGTGATGAATGAGAAAGGAGAGAAAATCAAGTACATAAGGAGTGATCATGGCGAGAATTTGACTTCTCGAAAATGGACCAGCTTCTGCATGAAAAATGGCATCGATCATAACTTTTCACCCACACGAACTCCTCAACAAAATGGAGTAAATTTGAAGAAAGAACGAACCTTGATAGAGGTGGAAGAACTCTACTAGTAGCAACTCATCTGCCTCAATACTTTTAGGTAGAAAGTCGTTAACAATGCATGCTACACTCGTGAGAATGTATCACTAATACACTCTACGATCAAGAAGATGCCCTACGAACTGTGGAAAGGAAGAAAGCCAAGAGTCAGCTACTTTCATGTTTTCAGATGTGCATGCTACATTCTCAACAATGGAAAGCAGTACCTGACAAAATTTCAACCCAAGTTAGATGAAGGAATCTTTCTTGGATAAGCCACTGATAGTAAAGCCTACAGAGTGTTCAACAAGAAGACATTGAGTGTTGAGGTCTCAATTTATATCATCTTCGATGAAACAGACTTAGACAACACAGTGCTTCAAGACACTACGACCGATAGTGCAGACACTACGAATGAAATCGTCGAGCCCAACACTACGATCGTAGTGCCAGATAGTGAAATCGTTGAGCAACAAAATGAGATCGTAGAGAGGTCTATGCAAGACAATGAACCTCCACACCAAGAAGAAGAAATAGATCTTGAAGACTTAAGACAAGAAGGCATCAGGACATATGTCCCAACCAAATGAGATGGGCGGAGATCACACTCGAGATCTAATCATTGGAGATCCGAGAAAAGAGAGTCAAAACAAGAGCCGCCACTCAAAATGAATGTTTTTATCTAAGCTTTCTATCATCAAAATAGAACCAAAGAAGATAGAGGATGCTATGGAAGACTCTAGTTGGATAGAAGCCATGCAAAGAAGAACTCAACCAATTTGAACGAAAACAAAGTATGGAGATTGGTACCAAGACCAAAGAGTCATCCTGTCATTGGAACCAAGTGGGTCTTCAGAAACAAAATGGATGAAGATGGAGTTATAACCAGGAACAAGGCAAGATTAGTGGCAAAGGGCTACTCTCAAGAAGAAGGCATTGACTACGATGAGACATTTGCACCTATTGCCAGACTAGAAGCCATCAAAATCTTTCTTGCCTTTGTTGCTCACATGAAGTTCAAAGTCTTTCAGATGGATGTCAAAAGTGCATTCCTAAATGGAGAACTCCAAGAAGAAGTCTATGTAGAGCAACCTCCAGGTTTCATCAATCCATCTCTTTCCAATTATGTTTATAGATTAGACAAAGCCTTATATGGTCTTAAACAAGCACCTAGAGCATGGTATGAAACACTAACTAACTTCTTAATTGAAAATGGGTTCACTAGAGGTAGAGTAGATACCACATTATTTCTTAGAAAGCATAAAGACAAAGTCTTATTAGTTCAAATATATGTTGATGATATTATTTTTTGGTTCTATTGATGAAAAAGTTATGCAAGAGATTCTCTAAGTTAATGCAAAGCAAGTTTGAAATGAGCATGATGGGTGAGTCAATTTCTTCCTTGGATCGCAAGTAAAGCGGATCGATGAAGGAATTCTCATAAACCAAGCCAAGTACATCAAAGACTTACTTCAAGAAGTATGGCATGGAATCAACCTCTCCCATGAAAAAACACCAATTGCTCCTCCAACCAAGCTTGACAAATATGAAAAAGGTTAAAGTATTGATATAACTCAATACAGAGGTATGATAGGTTCTCTTTTATATCTAACTGCCAGTAGACCAGACATAATATTTGCAACATGCATATGTGTTAGATTTTAGGCTAACCCTAAAGAGTCACATTTATCTGCTGTAAAGAGGATCTTCAGGTATCTCAAAGATACACCTTACTTGGGGCTGTGGTACCCCAAGGAATCCTCATTTGAACTAACAGGATACACAAATGCTAATTTTGCAGGATGAAAAATAGATAGAAAGAATACTAGTGGCACCTGTCAATTTCTAGGAAACATACTTGTGTCCTGGTTTAGCAAAAAGCAAAACTCAGTGTCTACTTCAATTGCAGAAGCTGAATACATTCTTCGCTGGCAAATTTCTTGTGCTCGATCCTATGGATGAAAAATCAGCTAGCTGACTATAGGTTTGATTTCAAATCTATTCCCATTCACTGTGATAACACAAGTACCATAGCAATAACTCATAATCCTGTTATGCATTTTAGAACTAAGCATATAGAGATAAGGTATCACTTCATTTGGGATCATGTGCAAAATGGAACTATATCTTTACAATATATCCTTACTGAAAATCAACTTGCTGATGTTTTTACAAAACCTTTAGATGAATCCAGATTTAATAAGTTAATAAGTTAGCTAGGTATGCTAAATCTACAACCATAAAATATATGCTCTATATTGTGCTAACCATAACAAATACAAAGGCTAAACTCAAAATCGTAAACATGATCAAGTGAAGTCCACGATCGTAAAGTTGAAGAGACAAAACTACCTCAACGATCGTAGCAAAGACTCAACCATCGTAGTGCTGACTCAACGATGACAAAATCCCCATCAACAAATCAAGAATGCATCTTGTGATGATAAGCTTCAAAACAAAACAATCCTCTCGATAAGCGCCTCGAGAACAAACCTAACCCTTAACTCACTCCAAGAGGTTGGCCTTTCCTAAGTTACCTTAAAAGAATGCTACAAAAACTTAAAAGAATGCTATGTCAAAAACACTCATCACAATCGAATGACAAATGGGACTCGACGATCGACTCATCGATCGATCGTAGATCGATCGATCGACGATCGTAGTTCAATGAATAGAATGAGATCGACTCGATCATGGATCGATCGATCGACTCGACAAAATGTCGGATTTCGACGATCGTATGCGAACAAATGTTGGATAGACTTCGATCGTACTCGATGATGCGTAATCGATGAGATTCGACTTGACAAATGCAAAGCACTCTCAACGATCACAAAACTACCTCAACGATCGTAGTCCTCCCTAAGGACACCTCACTGCTGCGGAGCAAGGGCAAATCAAGACAATCCTTATCACCAAAAATCGTAGAGCCAAGCAAAAGTCGACACCTGTCCCACTAAGCAAAAAGGAGAGAAGGAAGTTACATGTACTATTTGAAATCGTATTTTTGAAATTAGAAGTTCAAAAGACCATCTCTCTCATTCTCTCTCAAAGCAGAAACCCTAAATCAGAAAAAAGTTTAATCAAATCTCACTTCTAGCTAGAAAATCATTGGCATCTTCTAGTGTTATCTTGGGCTATAGACTCTGTTTTGACGAGTTCAAAACTGCTCAACCCAAGTTCCACAAGAATCTGGCCTTACTGAAGAAGGCATGTCTTGAAGAAGCCTTGAGCACAGACACATTAATCTATCCCATGTTAGTGAAAGAGTTCTACCGGAATGGTGTGTTTGAAAACAACACCATCACTACAAGAGTAAGAGAAGTGGAAATCAGACTGAAGGCCGAAGACATCAACCTCGCCCTAGGTCTCAAAAATGAAGGGCATCAAATCATAGACAGCGTAGACTTCCAAGAGGGACTTAGAAGAATGCATCACAAGAAACTCCCTTCTATGAAAGGGTACAAGAAGAAGGAGTTCCCACAGAGGTATGAATTTATGGCCGATATAGTTGGGAAATGTATATGCTGCAAGAGCTCAGGTCATGATTCTGTGAATGAAGTACAACTTAAGCTCATGACTGCCATGAGTTATGGAATACAACTCAACTATGGAGCCCTATTGCTCGATTGGATTGGTAAGTGGATCATCAACTCGAAGAAGTCAAAAAGCCCTCAGAAGATGCTCTACAGGCGATTCATAAGTATCATTCTACAATCTTCCCTTGTTGACAAAATTGGGGATGAAGAAGGAGAAGCTATGAACCCAAATAGACGAATGACCCATAAATTGTTTGAAAATTGGAAGAGGAACCTAGCTGAGTATGTTCGAATGATGACCGAGTCCAGTGGAAGAACTGGGGATCTGAAGGACTCAGGCCTTCCAGGAAACATGTCTGTGGTCAGGGAGATCGAAGAAGAAGAAGAAACCAACAAAGGAGAACCCTCTGTCCTTACCAGAAAGAGTAAGGGCAAGAGGAAGCTGAAGGCTAGACTGGTAGAAGAACCCTCAAGGATCTACCACTAATATACCAAAGAGAGTCCTCCTCGATATAGAGACTTTGAGGATGCTAAGAAAGAAGCAAGAGAGAAGATGAAGCTAGATGAGGATCAGAGCTACCATATCCTAGATCCTCAAGAAGAAAAAAATTGGTCATAAGTCCAAAAGGCCATCCATCTCCTCAATCGTAGAGTCTCTATTGATCGTAGAGACCAAACCAAGCACATCAAAGCAAGGAAGTGGATGCTTCAAGCATAGTGGTTGTTGAACAGACAAACCGAGGTTCAAGAAAGTCCTCGAGCTGCTAAACCTAGCCTAGCAAATCAAGGAGAAAGTTGGTCAAGAAATACATTCTTGAGAATGAAAAAGTGCTCAAGAAGGAAGAAAGAAGAGCATGGTTGCCCAAGAAGAAGTCAAGAGGACAATGCTCCAAATGAGGGGAGATCCCCGAGATTCTCATGATAGAAAATACACCACCGTGAGGGGAGATGCACAAGCTCAAGAAGATGCTCCAATTGAGGGGGAGTTTATGAGCTTACAAGAAGATGATCAAGTTGAGGGGGAGCCTCAAGATATCTCCATGGCAGAAGAAGAGGTCCCTGCCAAAAATAAAGAAGAACAAGTGCAAAATCATCAAGAGACCATTGAGATAATGGAATCCTCAAACGAGAACATAGAAGAAGAAGAAGATGATGATGATCTTATGATCACTGGTGTGGGCAAAGATGGGTATAGAAGTTATCTCTATAATCACATGTTCTCTTACCTACCCATGATGCCATACCATCAAGCTCAAATCCTCAACTATTGGGATCACATGTTCTGGAGCTTCAAAGAGTATCTAGCCATCTCAGTACTAGCCAATGGATTCCCAGGAAGACTCAACTTTGCCAAGAAGCTGCTTACCAACAACTCTTCCTCAAAGGATAAACTTGAGGTACTGTCTATCCCAACCCTTTTCAGAGTTAATCACTTGCCATCATCCTCATTTAGCTATTTTTATGAATTCCCACGATGGTTGGAAGTGATACTTCATCCACTAAACCAATTTCCAGTTGCAGAATCCCAAAATTCTATAACTGAGGAACCAAATGCAGTCAACTTCATATTGCTCACACAAACCACCATCTCTACAATTCCTTACTGTAGCCCCATCGTAGAGTCCCAAATAGAAATCATAGAGCCACATATTCCAAACATCTTAACTCGGGCCCCCATCCATCGACATACCATCCTCCTCCTCCAATGAATATTTTAATCTTGATCTTTCTCTCTACTCCCGCAAGATCAATCCTGAAAAAGATTCCTCCATTCAACAATCCTCAAACCAATGATACTCTTCCAAATCGCCCATAAAAAGATGACTTGAATGAAGTGTCCTAGAACATGGTCAAGAACATAGAAGAAAGCTTGGACACTCACTCGCACCTCATTCATCTCCTATTTGAATCAAATGATCACTTCGCCGCAAATAATATCCTCGGCACTCTAAATGCTTAGCTTACAAAGAAGTTGAGGGAAATTATCTAAGAAATTCTTTAAAGCATGAAGGACAAGAGATGAGATTCACTTCAGATAGCCACCAAGCAAAGAGAGGTTGTTCTTGAAATGCGAGAGAAATCAAGAAGTCCAAAATAAACTTATGCCGAGAGAACATCATAAACTCCGAAAGCTTCAGTCAAAGAATTCCGTAAAGCTTATGTGAATCAGAAACAAAGAGATCGACATTGTTCTATTTCCTCCAAAACAAAGAAGCTAGATCTGAAATCCAGATCAAGGAAAGTCAAGAGGATATTGCTCAAACACAAAGCCAACTAAACGAGTTTGTCCAAGGAGTAAATCAACTTTTTACAGACATTCGAACCCTTGATGCTGACATAAAGGGGAGAATAAAGGGAAAAGGAGTTCAAGGAGCACAGGGAGATCAGGGCAGAGGCAGAGGAGGTCAAGGAAACCAAGAAAGGGCAAGAGGACAATTTTCACGAAGCCCTCCTGCAAGATAATTCCACCAACAGACTCCATGATCAAGCAATCAGACTCAATGATTTGATTAGCATGAAGTCTTGATGGCTCAGCCTTTAAGAAGTCAAGGGCCAACTATCAGCTCACCAAATGTGACCACCACAGGCTTAAGAATGCCAATTGGAGATCCGGAATTCATGAATAGGCATGATCACAACCCGATAGTAAGTCCAAGTCAGCTACAAGAGTTAGCCAGAAGGGATGAAACTAGCAGGAAAAGAAGGGCTGAGGAGTATGCCAATCCTCCAAGGAAAAGGTCAAAGAAATAGATATAAGTTGAAATTTAAATTCTAATTGATGTAAAGCTAAACTGCAATATTTCTTGAACATCAATAAATTCATGCTTATTCTCTGGAAATTTTAGCTGCTCATTGAAATACTAAGTCATGTTTAAATTTCCTACAAATGCATCTAAACACTAATAATCATGATAACAAATCTCCTTGGTTATGTCAACATCAAATAGGGAGAGATTGTTGGGAGAATGCATATTATGATTTGATGTTTTAATGTATATGCTCATGATTATTTGTAAATTCCTTCAAGTAATATATGTACAAGGACTTAGTGATAAATCAAATTTGTTAGGTTGATCTAAGCTCTAAATATATATCATTCTGTAATAAAATGTATAAATAGAAAGATCAAAGTTGTTAGGTTGATCTTGAGATGTAATAGATAGGCTTCGAAGAATTTGGAGTGTATAAATCTGATCAACATTGCGAAAGTCAAAGCGCGTAAACGTAGAGCTTCAAAAATCGTAGAGTGGTCCCAACGTTTGCAAGGGCCTCTTCAAAATCGTAGTGTGGTCCCAGGAAGCGTGGAGTTTATAAGTCAACGATCGTAGAGTGTTCTCGAAAATGTAGAGTTTACAAATCAAGCAAACAAAGATAGTAGTGTGCAAAGACTTAAGATAAATCATAGTGCTCTCGGCAGACAGCATTAGACCAGGCACCAAGGGGACAAGTCACCAATCAGAGAGTACCACGATCTAATCAGAGTATCATCATCTAAATCAGAGTCATCCGAAACATCAAAAATATCAAGCCTCATGATTTGTGTGGAGATAGGTTCCAAAATAAGAGGAATGGATTCTAAATGCTGCAGTCCTCACCAGTCCCAAAGTCATAAGAAATATCCTTAGTATATAACAAAAAAGCGTATTGAAGAAGCTAAGGAAAGTACCATTGGTAAGGGGGAAAACACCTTTTCAGGTGTTAGGTGAGAAAGCAGTCTACAGTGTTAGTGGGCCAGAATGCAGATCAGAAGATGTGCAGAAATGTCTCCATCAAAGATCAGAAAAGTCAAATGCATTTAATGCCTCAACGGATGGATCCAACGGATAGTTTTCAAGATCACATATATGCAAATCAAGCAGATGAGAGAGAAGTAAGCAAGCATTGAAAAAATAATGTGAACAACTCTTAAAGCTCAACACTATGATATGAGAATTAGAAAAGCTTGCTCAGCTACTCAGTTCTTTAGAATAAGTGCTTAATCAACAACTGAGTAGCAACCATCAAGAACACAACATCTACCAATCTACTGAAGAAGAGTACCAAGTTTGCTGGACTTGAAGAGCTCTAAGTGAAATGTAAGAGAGCCAAGTCTACTGGACTTGAAGAGTTAAAGAGTGAACTAAGAAGTTCCTAGACTGCTGGTCTAGAAGGAATCTGTGTGATTCAGAAGTTGTAAAAGGCATCCTTAGTGGATTTCCTACTGGTTGAGTAGAAGAGTAGATTAGGAGCTTTAAGTTCTCTGAACCACTTAAAATAACTATGTCTTTTACGTTCATACTATAACTGCTATATCTTCCATAACTGCTATAACTGCCTCACTCTCATAACTCCACTACTTTGCAAAAGAGATTAAAACAAACATAAATTCCGCTAAGTTTTAATCATCATTAACTAACAAG